>CAVLGL010000092.1:24219496-24259496 GCA_963668995.1 Parnassius mnemosyne
GCGTGCGTGCGTGCGTGCGTGCGTGCGTGCGTGCGTGCGTGCATGATCAGATTGACAATTCAATGCCTTAATAAATTTTGTCTGTATTCGTTCTATTTCGAGTATGTATGTTACATAATTTGGGTTCCACACAATACTGCAATATTTCAGGACACTACGGACGTAAGAATAATATAAAACCTTTATACATTCTATGTCTAAAAAGGTTGACAAACCCGTAATATAAAACCAAGATTTTTAAAAGCCTTCGTAAACATTGCCGAAATATGATCAGACATCATCATTTTTGAATTAAAAACTACTCCGAGGTCTTTGGTTTTATCATTATTTTCTAAAGGTATGTTGTTCAAATAGTATTGAGATATAATTTTTTCCCCTTTTCGAGTAAAGCTAATTTGGAAACATTTAGAGGCATTACAGTTATCACAGCAGTAACTGCAAAACCAATATAAGTCATTTTGTAGCATATAAGCACCTGATTCAGATTTTATGTAAGCGTAAATTTTCATGTCATCAGCGTACATAAGAAACTTACCAAAATGAAAACAATTGCCCACATCGTATAAGTATACCGTATACAACAACAGCCCCAATATCGAACCTTGTGGGACTCCTGATGGTACGTCCACAACAGGTAGCCAGCCACTACGACTACCAGTGAGCGATTACGCAGATACGATTTCATCCCTCGGAGAAGGTTACCACGTATTCCTAATTCCTGGAGCTTTTTAACAAGGATAATATGGTCAACGCGGTTAAAATCCTTTTCAAAGTCCGTATATATAGCATCAATTTGGAGACCATTATCCATTCCCTAACAACATCACTGCTAAAGATGGAAAGATTAGTGCTAGTTGAGCGACCACGAACAAAACCATGTTGTATGTAGGAATATTTCGAATATCTAACGGGTACATTTGTTTATGGACTATTATTTCCAATACTTTACTCAAAACATTCAGTATTGATATTGACCTATAATTCTCAATGGCTATTCTTGTTCCCTTTTTATGTATTGGTATAATTTTTGCGGTTTTCTAAATTTTTGGAAGGTATCTTTCTTTAAAACATCTATTAAATATTACTGTTATGGGAGCTGCCAACGACTCTGCACATTCTACAAAGAAAAGAGGGGGAATTCCATCACAACCGGCGCCTATGGAACAGTTAACACTTTTTAGAAATGTCATTGTATCGGCAATTGAGATGTGTATACTACTTATGATATTACAGCATGTCACTCTCTCTTCAGATATACACTATATTGCTGTGCCGGTAGAATAAAATTTCTGCTAAAAAAGTCGTTAAAAGAATTGCAGATGTCGAATTCATTAACGACATCACTACCATTTAATTGCATTACATGAGGATCTTTCTTTTTGATTTTATGTAACTCCAAAATAATTTAGGCAATGATTTAATTTTTTCTTGATATAATTTAATATGAGAGAAATAGCATTCTTTTTCGAGTTTCTTAACCCTAGATCGTTTTGTGGAAAAAGAGGCATAATCTCCTGAATTACCATGTTTTTACTGAGATGGTGATACTTAGCTTTTTCTTTTATTAATTTAATAAGGGTGGTAGAGTCTTGTTGCAGCTATATTAATATAGTAGTTGTAGCATAAATGGGTCGGCTCGACCGGGGAAGGACCATGCTCTCACAGAATACCAGCGTAAAATAGCAGCATAATGTTGCTGTGTTTTGTATGGTGAGTGTAGAGAACCGGAGACCCTTATATATATAGATATTATGCTGTTGGTAAAATAAATTTACGGGTCAGTTATAAAAATAATTTGTACATTTTGGCATTTATTGTAGTTGACGTGGGCTCTATTTCTATACTAGGCAGTTCCGTATGTATAGAATTGAATTTGGTGACGCGTATCATGTCTTTGCAAGAGAATATAATTAAAAATTAAAAATTTTGTACAACCGACTTCAATATAAACAAGAATAACTCAAAAACTATTTGTCAAACCTTAATCAAATTTATATGGGACCACATGTGAAGCACCAGCTTTCAAAAAAAGAATAAACGCATAAAAAAACATACAGTCGAATTGAGTACCGTCTCTTTTTGAATTCGGTAGAAAAATAATGAACCGTTATTTAATAAAAATTACGAGGACGTATTTAAGGGCTTAGGATGTTTACCGGGTAAATATATAATACGTTTAAAAAAGAACAGTGTACCCGTTGTGCATACTCCATGAAAGCTACTATTCGCAATTAGGGATGAACTTAAAAGAAAAGTGCATGAAATGGAGTCACAGCAAATCTTTTCTAGGATTGAGGGCCCATCAGACTGGTTCAATAGAATAACAAGAGCTAAAAGAGCTAACGGCGATTTACGAATTTGTTTAGACCCTAAAGAATTAAACAATGCCATTCAGAGGGAACATTTTAGGCTTCCAACTCTTCGATGAAATTGTTTCAAAACTATCAGGAGCAACGATATTTACAGTTAGATGACACTAGTGATTATTTACGTTCAATACTCCTTTTACGTTACGTTAACATTACAGCCTATATACGTCCCACTGCTGGGCACAGGCCTCCTCTCATTTCTGAGAGGGTTTAGGGCAAGGAAATAACCGCCGCGCTGCCCCAATGCGTGTTGGCGAACTTCACATGTCTTCGAATTGTTTTAACTCTTATTTCTCAGACATGCAGGTTTCCTCACGAATTTTTCCTTCACCGTCGAGTACGTGGTAAAACAGCACTTAAAATTGCAACTAACAATTTCATTGGTGCTGGCGGGGATCGAGCCCGGGTTGCTCGCGTACTGTGAAATTTACAGCGAGCGCTAACCATCTGAGCTACCACGGCTCTATACTCCTTTTGGTCGTTACAAATTTTTGCCAATGCCATATGGGATCTATTCGGCTTCTGAAGTGTTTCACAAAAATGCATGAAAATTCAGCATATAATTTACACATTTATAAATTGGTGCTTATTGATTTTATTATTTAGGTATAGTTACTGTGTAGCTATGTCCGATAAGCAAACCTGTGCGGAGGAATCTATTTGCTTATTTGAGGAAGAAGGATGTGATGGTAGTTGTAAAATGAAATAAAGCCAGTACTTGCAAGGATACCGTGTTTGATTGAGGTACGCCACACATGACAACAGTATTTAACACTTTTTATTAATGGTCATCTAAAATGTAGAAATTAATACGAAAATGGAGTGTGAGGTAACTTCCCGCGACAACCGTGTGCGTGTACGCATTCCCCGCCCTCAACGTCTCTGCCAATGATAAACTAACTAATCTAGAAGCTTATAGCATGCTTTTATATCCTCCATGCTATGCTTAATATCATGGACTATATAAAAAGTGCTTTGGATTCCCTTTTTACCCTCGACGGAACGGAGAAGGTATACGTTTAGGGTAAGAGGTTGTTTGTTTGTGTGTGTTTGAAAACGAATGTTCCCATTTATCTCCATCACGGATTGACCGATTGAGATACGGTTTACTGTATAAGGCTTTTGAATTATTTGCGATGGTCCTTGGATAGTTTTTATAGTGTTAGTTCAACAGGGGGCGCTGCAATAAGCATTTTTCTGCAAACGAATGTTCCCATTTATCTCAAAAACGGTTTGACCGATTAAGATGCGTATTTCTGTTTGGTTTGTGACTCATCGGCGATGATATTTAGATAGATGTTATGGTGTTAACTCGCCTGGGAGTGCTGCAATAAACATATTTTATTCTGTAATGTCGGAAAGGTGTTGAATAAATAGAAGACGTGGTTCCCAGTTGAAGACTTTAATTATACTGATCAATAAACTTAAAAGTACATGTATTTCTTATATTACTAGTAGGGTGGAGGCACATACACTACACCTCCCCCGATATTTAAAAAAAAAAGAAATGTTCTCTATTTACTTTTTTTTACATTTTATTTTCGTGATAGATATAATAAAAATATTGATTTATGATTACATGTAAATTATATTGTGAATTGAAATCTTTAATTATAATATTATATGAACCCTGAACCTTATTACACAATAATAAGTTTAATATTGAAGATTAAAATAAAATACAATATTACTTAGCCATTAAATTTATATAATTCCTCAATTGGGTAAAATAAAGCAGTTAAATAAAATATAAAATTAATTCATTAAATAAAAAATAGATTATAATTTCATGATCATGATCAGGTCAGGTTATACATAATATTATTGAGTCAATCCAGGATACGCATGCGATTTTATTTCGTACGTCATTAAACCTGTCGTATTTTTGGTACCTACTAACCAACGTTACAACATGTTAACATGATCAAGTAGGTATATAGGTGGACAACAATAATAATGCGTTTTGCAATTAACTTGACATCATACTTCATACTTGACATGTACTTTATATCCTTTCTAAAACCCTGATGTCTACGAAAAGTTCTCATTGACTTTTTAGCATTTCCATCATTGCTCACCCGACTATCACTGAAATAGCTATCTACCAGATCTTGTGCTTTACCTATTAATATTCCAAATTTTTTTTTCATTGCTGAAATAAGTTAATATTTCAATTTACTCTAACCAATGTGTATATTACACTCACTGAATTTATTTTTATCAGTCAAATCTCTCAATAAATTATACTTACAATCCTTGCCATTCAACACAAAACTTTAAGTATCTTAACCCGTCTAATCACATTAGTGAAATAAAAGAAAAACATGAAAAGGAATTATTACAAGTGTTTGAAATAGGCTTTATTATGATCTACCTTATAGATGATCATATAACATTAAAATATTCGAATCAGAATGCAAAACTGATCTATATTTTCTTAAAAGATCTCGACCGATGATACCATTCGCCATAATTGGTAACGAATTAAAAACATAAAACTTGTCCTCAATTAGTAGATTGCTTGTGTCCAATTGTTGAAATACAACATACATATTTGACATAATTAGGCAATATAATAAATATATATTTTTTTTTATATTTAACAGGCATTGCAAATTTATATCATAATATAGTCTCGTATAATATTTAGGTACATATATCATTGTCGGTCAGGGATTGAGGCTCACAATATTTTGGTCACAACGAAATTTAAATTAATTAATTGCAAACATAGTATAATGAGTTTCAAAATCGTATTAAATAAAGTAATTATTTTCATAATCCACACAACTAAGTTGGCATCACTCTACTATTTTCTCAGAAAATAATAAATTGTAATAGATAAAAGTTTATGATTTGAAAGTTCAATCAATATTATACCGAAAATAATTGATAACATTTCATATTTAGATATCCAGAACAAAGAAGTCAGTAGCAAAGCAACGTACCTAATTAATTTCGTTAACATAACAACAGACAGATCAAAATACATGTTGTGATCCCAGCTGCGTAAGCGATTTATGACACCTTTGTTTTAAATTCCAAAGTACACGTATATGGAAACGTTTGAGATTCCATCGTATGATGGTACCTACTTTCAATAATACGATAAAACGATACCGTGAATAAAATAATTTACCTTTCCTAATAGTTAACAGTTAAATATTTGTTTTAAACATTTTTTCTTAATTTACACAGTTTAGGTAGTTACATTTCATTATGATAATAGGTTTACATGAATTATCGAGTATTCTTTATTTAAGTTATTTATGATAGTCGAAAACACATTACTACTTTTTTATTTTATGACTTTTATGGAATATGTTTACCTTAATTGAGACAGAAATTTAAAATATACAATATTACACACCTAAAGTTTGTTTAAATAAAATATTTATCAACATTAGACGAGACAATTTTTTTTTAAAAAGCAGATACATAATTTTATGTTTCGTTGTCCATAATAAAAAATAAAACTATTATGTTATGAAACTTATATTAATAGAGTAAATACACTTTCGACTTGTTTTTAGTAACTAATATACAAAATTTGGTATAAAATTGTACAAATTTAACATTAACAAAAAAAACATAAAAGAGAAATTTAGGGTAGAGTTATTGAAAATATGAAAAAGTTTTGTAAATCCGTATATAATATATCTAAGCGAAAACGTATTTATCATATTTAATTTTTTTTTAAGTGTGGTTGTTTTTTGCTTTGGGCGGTGATCCCCCTTATTACCTCATTTTAATTGTTCTCATGTCCCCGTATGTTAATTATTTCATACTAACACATCTCATTACATTCCTTTTTGATTGTCAGTTTCGTCAATATTGGACTGATCACCCAAATATTTGATGATGCTTAAAATCCTGGTATTGAAACCATTATGAGCGAGAATTATCACAGTTAGTAATGGAAATGGAGTATGAAAGTATATAAAAGTTACCGATACAGTCAAGTAGATAACAGCAGGTACTATAAAGATAAAGAAAGAAATAAAAATTTACGAAGACAATCAAAATAAAATAAAAGATAACCTTGATAAATAAATCATGGAGAGATACGGGAACGTCCATCACTGGTAAAGCATATAGTCCTCGAGCAGGGTACGTTTCCATGATTGGATGATAAAATCGGAAGTAACGGGTACTAGGGAACAATATCTTCAGTACAAGTGAGATGTGAACGAATTTACTCATATTAGTACTGTTGGGGACCAGAGAAGTCTTAAATTTGTTACCCTTAATAATGGTACATAGAGGTCACACCCTTCATTGGATCATAGTGTGAACTTAGTTTTCCTCTGTGACAATTGTTGGAGTCCTTTTAAAATGACTTAAAAGTTGACCTCGAGGTTGTGCGCACACCCCAAGGTACAGTTTTACCTTGATATAGTATGAAAAATAAAAAGTTTATGTACCAATAAAATGAAATGAATGTTATGAAAAAGTAATATAATACCCAAGTAAATGAGGGGCCCATATTTATAAAGTACCCGCGTGATAAATATCACGAAATAAAATATAAATGAAGTGAATTAATACTCCGATTCCCGGTATCTAATTAATAAAAAAATATTAAGGAGTGAGAATACTAAAAGAAATAAAGCTAGCTAAAGGTCAAAATATAAGAAAGAAATAAAGTACGTACAACAATTATGAAAAAAAAAATAGGCCTGACAATCAAAAAGGAATGTAATGAGATGTGTTAGTATGAAATAATTAACATACGGGGACATGAGAACAATTAAAATGAGGTAATAAGGGGGATCACCGCCCAAAGCAAAAAACAACCACACTTAAAAAAAAATTAAATATGATAAATACGTTTTCGCTTAGATATATTATATACGGATTTACAAAACTTTTTCATATTTTCAATAACTCTACCCTAAATTTCTCTTTTATGTTTTTTTTTGTTAATGTTAAATTTGTACAATTTTATACCAAATTTTGTATATTAGTTACTAAAAACAAGTCGAAAGTGTATTTACTCTATTAATATAAGTTTCATAACATAATAGTTTTATTTTTTATTATGGACAACGAAACATAAAATTATGTATCTGCTTTTTAAAAAAAAATTGTCTCGTCTAATGTTGATAAATATTTTATTTAAACAAACTTTAGGTGTGTAATATTGTATATTTTAAATTTCTGTCTCAATTAAGGTAAACATATTCCATAAAAGTCATAAAATAAAAAAGTAGTAATGTGTTTTCGACTATCATAAATAACTTAAATAATGAATACTCGATAATTCATGTAAACCTATTATCATAATGAAATGTAACTACCTAAACTGTGTAAATTAAGAAAAAATGTTTAAAACAAATATTTAACTGTTAACTATTAGGAAAGGTAAATTATTTTATTCACGGTATCGTTTTATCGTATTATTGAAAGTAGGTACCATCATACGATGGAATCTCAAACGTTTCCATATACGTGTACTTTGGAATTTAAAACAAAGGTGTCATAAATCGCTAACGCAGCTGGGATCACAACATGTATTTTGATCTGTCTGTTGTTATGTTAACGAAATTAATTAGGTACGTTGCTTTGCTACTGACTTCTTTGTTCTGGATATCTAAATATGAAATGTTATCAATTATTTTCGGTATAATATTGATTGAACTTTCAAATCATAAACTTTTATCTATTACAATTTATTATTTTCTGAGAAAATAGTAGAGTGATGCCAACTTAGTTGTGTGGATTATGAAAATAATTACTTTATTTAATACGATTTTGAAACTCATTATACTATGTTTGCAATTAATTAATTTAAATTTTGTTGTGACCAAAATATTGTGAGCCTCAATCCCTGACCGACAATGATATATGTACCTAAATATTATACGAGACTATATTATGATATAAATTTGCAATGCCTGTAAAATATAAAAAAATATATATATTTATTATATTGCCTAATTATGTCAAATATGTATGTTGTATTTCAACAATTGGACACAAGCAATCTACTAATTGAGGACAAGTTTTATGTTTTTAATTCGTTACCAATTATGGCGAATGGTATCATCGGTCGAGATCTTTTAAGAAAATATAGATCAGTTTTGCATTCTGATTCGAATATTTTAATGTTATATGATCATCTATAAGGTAGATCATAATAAAGCCTATTTCAAACACTTGTAATAATTCCTTTTCATGTTTTTCTTTTATTTCACTAATGTGATTAGACGGGTTAAGATACTTAAAGTTTTGTGTTGAATGGCAAGGATTGTAAGTATAATTTATTGAGAGATTTGACTGATAAAAATAAATTCAGTGAGTGTAATATACACATTGGTTAGAGTAAATTGAAATATTAACTTATTTCAGCAATGAAAAAAAAATTTGGAATATTAATAGGTAAAGCACAAGATCTGGTAGATAGCTATTTCAGTGATAGTCGGGTGAGCAATGATGGAAATGCTAAAAAGTCAATGAGAACTTTTCGTAGACATCAGGGTTTTAGAAAGGATATAAAGTACATGTCAAGTATGAAGTATGATGTCAAGTTAATTGCAAAACGCATTATTATTGTTGTCCACCTATATACCTACTTGATCATGTTAACATGTTGTAACGTTGGTTAGTAGGTACCAAAAATACGACAGGTTTAATGACGTACGAAATAAAATCGCATGCGTATCCTGGATTGACTCAATAATATTATGTATAACCTGACCTGATCATGATCATGAGATTATAATCTATTTTTTATTTAATGAATTAATTTTATATTTTATTTAACTGCTTTATTTTACCCAATTGAGGAATTATATAAATTTAATGGCTAAGTAATATTGTATTTTATTTTAATCTTCAATATTAAACTTATTATTGTGTAATAAGGTTCAGGGTTCATATAATATTATAATTAAAGATTTCAATTCACAATATAATTTACATGTAATCATAAATCAATATTTTTATTATATCTATCACGAAAATAAAATGTAAAAAAAAGTAAATAGAGAACATTTCTTTTTTTTTCTTAAACACAATCAATTAATTGTTTTACATTCTCTTTATATATGTAACAAAAATTAACTTAAACACACTCAATTAATTGTTTTACATTCTCTTTATATATGTAACAAAAATTCAAAACAAATATAAAATATAATACAAAAGAATATTCGTAAATATTTTTGTTCTGTTTTATTTATTGAAGTGAAAACTTCTTTGGCGTCGTTGTGATTTGAAACTGGATGAAACAAAAAAGTGACACTAAAAAGAGACAAACGTATACATCCGTAGGGTTTAGCCTGCGTGAGAATGAGATAGAATACAGTGTAGTAAGCGACAGTAGCCTAATAACAGGGTGTGGACTGCGAACTCAAAAGACTGTGAATTCTAATCCGCCATTCTATTATTTTTAAGCCAATAGTGGTTAAAGGGAATTTCAGTAACGTTAATAGTATTGCTAGTATTTTTTTTTATACTGTATTCTATTATTTTGGTCTTTTCTTTGTGCGCTACTTTAAAGGTGGTTAAAAACATGTAAACTGTTAAAATAAATCGTTAAAGAAATTAACAAATTTATTAAACAAATAAAGTTAACCATATTGAATAAAATTATCATATCCAATTAATTCATAATAATCAACGATTCCATAACATGCTGAATAATATTAAATTGTTCGTGTTTAACATTATTTAATTATTGACATAAGAATAATAATTAATATATGACATTGACCTATAATAATAATCTTACTTGACATAATAATACTTACTTATATATTTGATGGCATTTTCTGACACTGTAGCATAATACATTAATTATCAAATCAACTAAATAATATTAAATAATTTTATATTTTGTTAAAATAATATATGTTGTTAAATTCGATAAGTGTTGTTGTTTAGATTACTTGACCATTAATATTTGCACACCACTAAGGTAGAATATGTAGAACGAATTATACTCAAACACCATTGTACAACCATATTCTTGCAAATAAAGATTATTATTATTATTATTATTATTATGCCATCTAGCGCCTATCTTATGTATCACTTTGAGAGTTAATCAATTTTTATTCGACTCTCGAAGTGACCTATAGAATGGAGATATATAGTTTACCTATAAAATGAAGTAGATGTCGCTAAGGCGATTTTACTCTAAACGCAATTTTATTCGAAAGAAAATATTCTTTTCATTTATTACACTTAAATTTTGTCTAAAAATAAGTATTGTAACATTTATTTGTTATAAAATAAAACTTTTATCTTTCATTTCATGCCGCACTTGTAGTTGAAAATTATTTTATTACTTAAATGATGGCAAATGCCATAAAGTATTTCATTTTATAATAGCTTTTCCCCGCGACTACGCCTACGTTTAATTTATTACGATTGGATGGATTTCATGGGTTTTAATTTTTTTGCGCGGAAGCCTAATTATTTTTCTAAAATAAAAGTATATATAAGTAATAACTTAGACAAGTTATATGTACCTACTCCTTATAACATCAGCTACCTGCCAGTGAACGTCCCGTATAAATCGGTCCAGCCATTTCGGAGATTAGCTGGAACAAAGAGACAGACAGTCAGACAAAATTTTAAAAAAATTGTGTTTTTGTTATAAGTATGGTATATACTTTCACACACATTCAGGACAAAGGTGTTACTTTTACATTACAGAGAGACACCTCAGATATAGATTTCATTTTATTTGAAGATTTCACTTTTATCGCGTGTGAACTGCATACATGTTTTTTTGAATGAGAATGCAAACGCTAACTGCGGGATTTTCTTTTAAAGATTTTCTTTTTCATGTATTTATTACATTCCGATATTTTACATTTTAATCTTTTTGTAGCGGCACTTTTACCGCGCCAAATAGCACAAAACTAAGTAAACGCCAGCACAGTGATGCCATTTGAAATACCTAAGCACCAAATGGCTATATACTTAGTCTCGTACAGTTTCGTGTAGTCGATTTAAGAAAATGGTTATGTATTAAAAAAATGTTTTTCTCATTTGACGACAAAAAAGAAACATAAAATTTCATACTTTTGGGCAGATACAAGTACTATTCCACTTATAATCGTATGTGTACCACGTATATTTACACCTATATTTAGCACCGTATATTTAGACGCAGTTTAAGCAAACAGTATTGGTGTGGATTCTTTCTAATAACAGCTAAAAATTACATACTGTGGTTGATAACTCGCCTACTAAGAATGGAATCTATGGCATGTATCCTTACTCTGGGGCAATATAGGGGAGGCCTATATCCTGCAGTTAATTTTTCATGAGTTTTAAAGGTAACAGTAACATCAAATAATTGTTTTTAATCAAATCAATTGTTGTTTGCGTATTGTAAGCAATAATTGATTTTTTTCTCACTTTTGATTAGATTCACTTAGGCAAGTATTATAATTATATTATTATTATTTTAAGACAAACTCACAGTAACCATTACGTAATCATCGCTGACCTGTTTGGTTTCGGCAAATGGACAGTTAGGACAAAATATAAAAAAAAAACATTTATGCAATACAAATGAAAGCGTTCGACTTTTTATTCATAAAACATAATATATATTACTAGCATTTAATATCACATCGTAAGTATTAGAAAATGTATTCAAATCCAAATCACGTACTGTGCAAAGGACCTGATAACGAAATAAGGAAACGAAATCTATTGCGAGTAGGATAAATTCAGAAAGAAAAATACACATGGCTACAGGGCAACCTTTTTTAGTAACTAAGTACTAAAAAGTCGATAACGACCCTTTGAGCAACATATGTCGTAAAAACTAAAACGCCATTTTAAAGAACGAGCAAGAATAAAAAAATATTGAGTTTATTTTTTTTTAATGCTAAAGCTATTATATGCCACTAAAGCTTAGTATGTTTAGGTTTTCGAGTAGTTTAATTTTAAGGAACTTAAAATAACACAGCGTGTAAAATAGTTGTAACTGGTTTGACGTCAAATTTTTCAGACTATAACTGTAACCTTTGTTGCTAATGGCGTCAACAATGGTTTTATGGTATTAAAAGATAAATGTTGTCAAAGGTAAGTATAATTTTCTGAAGTAATTGAAGTACACATTTTAGAAATAACATGTTATTTAAAAGCGTTTAATAACTAACCAGAATACTACTTTCTAATTACTTTTTTAACATATTTTTGTTAAAATATAAAATTCAAATTGATACTACACTTGACATGATGCACGGAGATTCAGTAAATGGCTCTTTTAATGAAATTGACAAACTGGCATATTCAATGTGGCATCATGGTTTGTCAATATGAGGCTGTCAAAGGTTCGGTAAAAGGAAGATGGAGATGAACATCGGCCACTTAATAGTGTGCAGATGGATGTGAGCGGTAGGCCGGTGTTGCGCAGATAACCTTAATTTCGACCCTGGAAAATCTACGGTTAGCGTCGTTCAATAAAATATACGTAGAGGCAGATGACCGGTCGGACAGTGCTGCGCTATCATCTTCGGGCTCAATGCTACAAAGATACGTGGGTGGCGGTGAGTATGTTTCACTAAAGCGTGTTCAGAGACAGGTTTGAGTGTTGCTATGCTATCAACTTCGGGGTCAGTACTGGAAAATCGGTTATAAGCATCATCCACTACTGCACGTGCAGAGGTTAACAAGTGGTCGGGTAGTGATATGCTGTTAACTTTCAAGTCCAGAGCTATAAACATGGCGGTGAACGTCGTCCATTGCTATGACGTGTGTAGAGGCAGGTCAGTAGTCGGTAAGTAGTACAAGTCGTTCATAAAATTTAGGTCTGATGATTTGAAACGATTGATTCGGGAGTTCAGTTAGTATATTATTATTGGTAATTCAGGAAAAAATAGACAATCATTTATTTTAGAAGGAGTTGAATCTGAACTTCCGAAGAAGTTATTAAATCGTGATGGCCATAATATTGTTGAAGAATGTATTAATTTTTTTATCTCATGACGCATGAGTACAATTGTCTACATTACATAGTACATGAATTAACTGTCTTTTATCAGGTGTTTAAACATTAATTTTTCTATAACAACCACGCTGACTATAGAACTTTGACAGGTGTTTTCTGTTGTCATGCTTATTAGTATAATTGTGATGTTTTGTTGTAAAACTAAAGTACGTTCTGTTTTAAATGAAAAAATTGAAGTAAAAACTACTTTAAACTATTATAGAAGAGAATGATCGTTTGTAGTAAAAGCCAGTTGATATTTTAGCAATAAATGACTTTTTGTAGTAAAAGCCACTTATTGATACCTACGCTAGCAGAAGATGGTTAGATGATTTGAAGCGGAAAGAAATTTAGATAATATATTTAAAACATAATTTTATTGAAAAATAATTGATTAACATGGGTAAAATACTAATTTTCATCATCATCATCATTACAGCCTTTCATAAGTCTACTGCTGAACATAGGCCTCTCCCAAGGAATGCCACAAAGAACGTCCTGAGCCACCTGCATCCATCGACTTCCTACATGTCTTACCAGGTCGTCACGCCATCTATTGGGGGGTCGCCCTACACTTTGCCTACCGGTACAAGGCTGCCACTCGAGAACCTTTCTTCCCCATCGGTTGTCGGTTCTTCGAGCTATATGGCCGGCCCACTGCCACTTCAGCTTACTCATCCGTTGGGCTATGTCGGTTCCTCTGGTTCTACTGCAGATATACTCATTTCTAAGTTTATCACGCAGAGACACACCGAGCATAGCCCTCTCCATAGCTCGCTGAGCGACCTTGAGCTTCCCCATAGCACCAGCAGTGAAGGACCACGTCTCAGATCCGTAAGTCATCACTGGCAATACGCACTGGTTTACAATTTTGTTTTCAGGTTTTGAGATATGTCTAACGAGAAGATGTGTCGTAGTTTCCCGAACGCTGCCCAGCCGAGTGGAATCCGTCGATTGACCTCTCGGCCGAAGTTGGACTTACCTAGTCGGACTATTTGTCCCTGATTCTGTTTGATACTCTGAATCTGTACTCGGATAGCCATCGTAGCTCTACTGTACAAACACTTCAGCACTTCGATATACTGACAGTCAACTTGGCACCGCTGAAGGGACTGCAGCACCGCCCAAATTTCGACGGAATCAAAGGCTTTCTCATATTCCACATACGCAAGGCAAAGTGGCAGATTATACTCATATATCTTCTGTACAATCTACCGCAGGGTATGTATGTGGTCCATGGTACTAAAGCCTTTTCAGAAACCGTCTTGTTCGGGTGGCTGGAAGTCGTCAAGTCTACGAGACGATTCGTAATGACTCTCGAAAACGTGCGTGCATTGTATGTTGCCAAGTCGAGTCGTCTTAGGTGGCAACCGAACCTCCACCGGAGATTCTTAGCACCCACTGCCCCGCCGTTACCATGTTCGCCACCGTAGCCAGGAATAGCGGGGCCGCTGGGGACTGGGGGCCGTCTCTTTGTTACCTTCATAGGGGGGTATTTGCCATAGTTGCCATACTTGGCGAGCGGGTTGGCCACCGCAGATTTTTTATTGTAATTTTGCTGTTGTCAGTAAGATGCTGCTGCCCTTCTCCTGCCTGTTTCCCTTTGTCGCCTTTTACGACACCCACGGGAAGATATGGGGTAGTGGATATTCTTAACCGCCACTACACGGCATAAATACTAATTCTACTTCCCTTTAACAAATTCTGACGTTTTTTGTTCTATAATATAGATTCAAACGCTTTTATTCTTCATTTAAAAAGCAAAATTAAAAATTTTGCAGAAACCACGAGAAGTATATTGTTGAGTAGATAGAAAATTATACATATATTTTTATTATTCAATATTCATATAAATTTAGGATTTCTAGAAATTTAAGAAACCGTATAACCTACAGAAAATAATTTGTAATTACTATTACAGCTAAATTTATTTTAAACAAAACATTAAGTTATTTCCAATTTTTGATTTTTAAGCAGGTTATATTAACTTTAAGGTCATTTATTAAAGGTTATCTATTTATTTATATAGTTACTTTAAGGTTTTCATGCCTTTAGAAAAGAAGAAAAATAATTATGACTTATTAATAGCGATTTTTTTTATAAAACCCTTTTCAAAATTGTATACTTACATTTAAATAAAATTAATCACGGAAAAATATTGGGCTGAATTTAAAAATATATTTACATATATATACGAATCTTGTCATTGTAAAATGTAACTTAATATATTGTATTTTTTTTAATACAATACCTACTAAAATATTATAAATATTATAAAATTTTAAATATGATAAATATTTTCAAGTTACTTGCAAATACCGTACATTTAATATTTAATGCATTACTTATTTATTTAATATAAAACATAATAAAAAATAATTAAAATCAAATGTTAAAAATTACACTGATGCGATGTTACCTCTTATATCTTCTATTTTCTTTTCGGTTTAATTTTCATATCTTACTGGACAAAGCTTGCTAAAGTACAACTGCTCCTTTCCATATTAAATTCATTTGCCGTTTCTTGAATTTGGTCTTTGGTCATTATTTAAGAAATCACTTTTTATTCTCATCATTCTTTCTTAGTTGCCTTCATAGTTATATTAAAGATAAATATATTATATTACTTCATATACTCGTACGTTATAGTTTTTAATTTTTCAGTCTATTATTATTGTGGCCTCTTCTTGTATAATTATTTATTAATTTTTCATCACATCCGGATATATATTCCGTGTAGTCAGGGTATATAATTGTGTCAATTTGAGAAAATTTCAATAATTGAATTATATTGCAATTTTAATCATTATGTAGGCCGCGGCGGTGCGCGTGCATTATAGCAGCGCACATCCTGGCAGGGTCGCCATGTAATGTCGGAAAGGTGTTGAATAAATAGAAGACGTGGTTCCCAGTTGAAGACTTTAATTATACTGATCAATAAACTTAAAAGTACATGTATTTCTTATATTACTAGTAGGGTGGAGGCACATACACTACATTCATTTTGGCGAATTTTCACCGAAACGGCTTTACCAATTTAGATGCGGTTATTGATATCAAATAGCATATATGGGTTCTTAGAGTAATCGCTTTTAATGCCATAATAACAGATCTAGATCAAAGAGATCTTTGTTGCCTTCCTTCGGCTTCTTTGATTTGTGACCCGCACAACGTGCTTCTCAATCACTCTAACACTTCCAATGCTATTACATGGATTTTTGAAGAGTTTCCTTTGATTCATATCGGTTAATACTACACCATCTAAAGATTGTACTCTAGTAAAGTGACATAAGCTTGCCCTTTGGCAAATGTTTTGGATCTAAGATTTATGACCGTCTTATCGACTGTAGTGCCTTCCAATATATACACTGTAACGAGCCAACCTAATATGAGTGGAATAATTAACCTTTCTATTTTGCCAGTACCTCTGTTGCCTTAAAATGATACACTCATTGGAATCATACCTACTTAACCATATGATAACCTATCATCGTAACTTGTACGGATACGGATAACGTGATAACGTGAACGGATAAAGTGGTCATCAAATTGTATTAGAACTTTTTTCGGCAGCTCTCCATCTTCCAATTGGTCTCTTCTTAACCTTTTCCACTGAAAACCCCGAACTACTCCCATGCTGCCTGGTAAAGAATTGACTAATCTTTCACTGACCTTGATGCTCATTCTTAACATCACTCGTGTACCGATACCCTGCTTTATGTGTGATAATAGGCGACCTTTGTTTTTTAGGTTCACACGAATGGCAGCAGGTGGCGGTTTCTGTCCAAAGTTGTTGGGCTTCCTGGACTCATCTCTTGCATTTATTACGTACAATTTCATTTTTAGTTTGGATAACATAATTAACATTGTCTGATTGAATGCGTTGACGACGGTTGTAAGTTGGGATGTATACGAACAGCTTCCCAATAATAAAGTTTTTTTCTATAGCAACAGGAGTCCTACAGGAGAAGTATATTGTTGAGTAGATAGAAAATTATACATATATTTAGTCAGTAATGCAAGGATTTTTCTTACTCTCACCGTCGTGGTTTTTACAAAATTTTTAATTTTGCTTTTTAAATGAAGAATAAAAGCGTTTGAATCTATATTATAGAACAAAAAACGTCAGAATTTGTTAAAGGAAAGTAAAATTAGTATTTATGCCGTGTAGTGGCGGTTAAGAATATCCACTACCCCATATCTTCCCGTGGGTGTCGTAAAAGGCAACAAAGGGAAACAGGCAGGAGAAGGGCAGCAGCATCTTCCTGACAACAGCAAAATTACAATAAAAAAACTGCGGTGGCCAACCCGCTCGCCAAGTATGGCAACTATGGCATACTTGGCGACTATGGAGGTAACAAAGAGACGGCCCCCAGTCCCCAGCGGCCCCCCCTTTTCCTGGCTACGGTGGCGAACATGGTAACGGCGGGGCAGGGGGTGCCAAGAATCTCCGGTGGAGGTTCGGTTGCCACCTAAGACGACTCGACTTGGCAACATACAACGCACGCACGTTTTTGAGAGTCATTACGAATCGTCTCGCACGTAGACTTGACGACTTCCAGCCTCCCGAACAAGACGGTTTCCGAAAAGGCTTTAGTATCATGGACTACATACATACCCTGCGGCAGATTGTACAGAAGACAGAGGAGTATAATCTGCCACTTTGCCTTGCGTATGTGGAATATGAGAAAGCCTTTGATTCCGTCGAAATTTGGGTGGTGCTGCAGTCCCTTCAGCGGTGCCAAGTTGACTGTCGGTATATCGAAGTGCTGAAGTATTTGTACAGTAGAGCTACGATGGCTATCCGAGTACAGATTCAGAGTATCAAACAGAATCAGGGACAAATAGTCCGACTAGGTAAGTCCAACTTCGGCCGAGAGGTCAATCGACGGATTCCACTCGGCTGGGCAGCGTTCGGGAAACTACGACACATCTTCTCGTTAGACATATCTCAAAACCTGAAAACGAAATTGTAAAACAGTGCGTATTGCCAGTGATGACTTACGGATCTGAGACGTGGTCCTTCACTGCTGGCGCTATGGGGAAACTCAAGGTCGCTCAGCGAGCTATGGAGAGGGCTATGCTCGGTGTGTCTCTGCGTGATAAACTTAGAAATGAGTATATCTGCAGTAGAACCAGAGTACTCTCCCCTTCAAATCATCTAATCATCTTCTGCTAGCGTATCAATAATTGGCTTTTACTACAAAAAGTCATTTATTGCTAAAATATCAACTGGCTTTTACTACAAACGATCATTCTCTTCTATAATAGTTTAAATTAGTTTTTACTTCAGTTTTTTCATTTAAAACAGTACGTACTTTTGTTTTACAACAATACATCACAATCATACTAATAATAAGCATGACGACAGAAAACACCTGTGAAAAGTTCTATAGTCAGCGTGGATAGAAAAGTTAATGTTTAAACACCTGATAAAAGACAGTTAATTCATGTACTATGTAATGTAGACAATTGTACTCATGCGTCATGAGATAAAAAAATTAATACATTCTTCAACAATATTATGGCCATCACGATTTAATAACTTCTTCAGAAGTTCAGATCCAACTCCTTCTAAAATAAATGATTGTCTATTTTTTCCTGAATTACCAACTATATACTAACTGAACTCCTGAATCAATCGTTTCAAATCATATTTACTGCCATCTTCCCAGCATCGTACATGTAGTACTTACCGACTACTTACATGCCTCTACACGCGTCATGGCAATGGACGATGTTCATCGCCATATTTATAGCTCTGGACTTGAAGTTAACAGCATATCACTAATTTGATCACTTGCTAACTTTTGCACGTGCAGTAGTGGATGATGCTTACAACCGATTTTCCAGTACTGACCCTGAAGTTGATAGCATAGCAACACTCAAACACTTACCTGTCTCTGAACACGCTTTAGTGAAACATACTCACCGCCACACACATATCTTTGTAGCACTGAGCCCGAAGTTGATAGCGCAGCACTGTCCGATCGGTTATCTGCTTCTACGTATATTTTATTGAACGACGCTTACCCTAGATTTTCCAGGGTCGAAATTAAAGTTATCTGCGCAACACCGGCCTACCGCTCACATCTATCTGCACACTATTAAGTGGCCGATGTTCATCTCCATCTTCCTTTTACCGAACCTTTGACAGAATATGCCAGTTTGTCAATTTCATTAAAAGAACCATTTACTGAATGTCCGTGCATCATGTCAAGTGTAGTATCAATTTGAATTTTATATTTTAATAAAAATATGTTAAAATGTGCCGTGTAGTGGCGGTCAAGAATATCCACTACCCCATATCCTCCCGTGGGTGTCGTAAAAGGCGACAAAGGGAAACAGCCAGGAGATGGGCAGCAGCATCTTCCTGATAATAGCCAAATGACAATAAAAAAACTGCGGTTGCCAACCCGCTCGCCAAGCGTGACAACTATGGCAAATACCCCCCAATGATGAGAGCAACAAATAAACGGCCCCCAGTCCCCGGCGGCCCCGCTATTCCTGGCTACGGTGGCGACCATGGTAACGGCGGGGCAGGGGGTGCTAAGAATCTCCGGTGGAGGTTCGGTTGCCACCTTAGACGACTCGACCTGGCAACGTACAACGCACGCACCCTGAGGACTGACGAGAAGATCGTGGAGCTGGAAGAAGAGATAGACAAGTTGCGCTGGCATATTATAGGATTATCTGAAGTCCGAAGAGAGGGGGAGGACACGGTAATCCTCGAATCCGGCAACTTGCTCTATCACCGGGAGGGCGACCATCTGTCCCAAGGAGGTGTCGGATTTATCGTCCACAAGTCTCTCGTTAACAACGTTGTAAAAATCGGGAGTGTGTCGACGAGGGTTGCGTACCTTATACTCAGAATCACCAAACGGTATTCGCTGAAGGTCATACAGGTTTACGCACCAACCTCGGCACACCCCGATGAGGAGGTGGAGGAAATGTATGAGGATATCTCTAGAGCCATGCATTCCTCCAAAACCCAATATACGGTGTTAATGGGAGACTTCAATGCAAAACTAGGCACAAGAGAGAACGGTGAGCTGAAAGTAGGGAAATTTGGAATAGGGCAACGGAACCCAAGGGGCCAGCAGCTGGCCGACTTCATGGAGAAAGAGGGACTCTTTATGATGAACTCTTTCTTCCAGAAGCGGCCCCACAGGAAGTGGACCTGGTCGAGCCCCGACGGTTCCACAAAAAATGAGATTGACTTCATTATGACGACCAGACGACAACTGTTCAGTGATGTCTCCGTGATCGCGAGGGTGAAAACTGGTAGCGATCACCGAATGGTTAGAGGCACACTGAACCTAAACGTTAAGTTGGAGAGGTCTCGTCTAATGAAGTCAACGCTCCGTCCCCCTCGTGCTCTGTTTCGAAGTCCCGAAACCTTTCAGCTCGAGTTACAAAACCGTTTTCAGTGCCTAGAAGACTGCAATGAAGTGGACGATATGAATGACAAGCTCGTGGAAACTGTCCATGCGGTTGGAGCTAAGTTCTGCAAGACCCGCCGCAGAAGAACACAAAAACTCTCCGATCACACTCTTAATCTCATGGCTGTTAGACGGGAGATGAAGCTACATTCTTCAACAGACTTGACAGCATACAGGCATCTGAACAGACAGATCTCCAAATGCATGCGGCGGGACTTACGCAACTTCAATACAGCTCGTATTGAAGAAGCGATCGAGCGGAACCAAGGCTCCAAAGTCTTTGCCAGAGATCTGTCTGCCAGAAAGAGCCAACTGTCAAAGCTGAAGACAGAATGTGGCAGCATCGTTTCCGGGACACCTGAGATTTTGAGTGAGATTGAGAGGTTCTATGGGCAGTTGTACATGTCATCGTTGGAGCCACACGCAAGTGTGAGTAACGATCCAAGAGCGAGTCTCATCCGACACTATTCCGAAGATATCCCGGATGTCAGTCTGAGCGAGATTAGGATGGCTCTCCAGCACCTTAAAAACGGTAAGGCCCCAGGCGAGGATGGAATTACAGCGGAGCTTCTGAAAGCGGGTGGAAGACCGGTACTTGAAGTCCTTCAGAAGCTCTTTAATTCCGTCCTCCATGGTGGCATTACACCGGAGGCGTGGAGCAGAAGTGCGGTGGTCTTGTTCTTCAAGAAAGGTGACAACGCTCTCTTGAAGAACTACAGACCGATTTCCCTTCTGAGCCGCGTCTACGTGCTGTTTTCGAGAGTCATTACGAATCGTCTCGCGCGCAGACTTGACGACTTCCAGCCTCCCGAACAAGCCGGTTTCCGAAAGGGCTTTAGCACCATAGACCACATAAATACCCTTCGGCAAGTTGTACAGAAGTCCGAAGAGTACAATTTGCCACTATGTCTGGCGTATGTGGACTATGAGAAAGCCTTTGATTCCGTCGAAATTTGGGCGGTGCTGCAGTCCCTTCAGCGGTGCCAAGTTGACTGTCGGTATATCGAAGTGTTGAAGTGCTTGTACAGTAGGGCTACGATGGCTATCCGAGTACAGAACCAGAGTACGAAACCTATCCAATTGCAGAGAGGTGTAAGACAGGGTGACGTCATATCCCCGAAACTCTTCACCGCTGCATTGGAAGACGTTTTCAAGCTTCTGGACTGGAAAGGATACGGTATCAACATCAATGGCGAGTACATCACTCACCTTCGATTTGCCGACGATATAGTCCTTATGGCAGAATCGCTGGAGGACCTAAGCACTATGCTCAATGACCTCAATAGTGTTTCCCAACGGATAGGTCTTAAGATGAACATGGACAAAACTAAGATCATGTTTAATGTCCATGTCACACCTATGCCGATAGTTGTTGGGAACACTAAGCTCGAAGTTGTTGACGAGTATGTTTACCTGGGACAAATAGTCCGACTGGGTAAGTCCAACTTCGACCGAGAGGTCAATCGACGGATTCAACTCGGCTGGGCAGCGTTCGGGAAGCTACGACACATCTTCTCGTCAGACATACCTCAAAACCTTAAAACGAAATTGTACAACCAGTGCGTGTTGCCAGTGATGACTTACGGAACTGAGACGTGGTCCTTCACTGCTGGCCGTATGAGGAAGCTCAAGGTTGCTCAGCGAGCTATGGAGAGGGCTATGCTCGGAGTTTCTCTGCGTGATAAACTTAGGAATGAGGATATCCGCAGTAGAACCAGAGTGACCGACATAGCCCAACGGATTAGTAAGCTGAAGTGGCAGTGGGCCGGCCATATAGCTCGAAGAACCGACAACCGATGGGGAAGAAAGGTTCTCGAGTGGCAGCCTCGTACCGGTAGGCGAAGTGTAGGGCGTCCCCCCACGAGATGGAGTGACGACCTGATAAGACATGCAGGAAGTCGATGGATGCAGGTGGCTCAGGACCGTGTTTTGTGGCATTCTTTGGGGGAGGCCTATGTTCAGCAGTGGACTTGTGAAGGGCTGTAATGATGATGATGATGATGTTAAAAAGTAATTAGAATGTAGTATTCTGGTTAGTTATTATACACTTTTAAATAACATGTTATTTCTAAAACGTGTACTTCAATTACTTCAGAAGATTATACTTACCTTTGACAACATTTATCTTTTAATACCATAAAACCATTGTTGACGCCATTAGCAACAAAGGGTACAGTTATAAAGTCTGAAAATTTTGACGTCAAACCAGTTACAAGAACAGTATGGTGTGTACCCGGGTTATCCACTTTTGTACCCTACTTTATTTATACTAGGCATGATAGGCTATTATAAATTAGAAATAAGAAGGGAAGTTGCTCTCGCCACTTACTTACTAAAAGTGATCCGTGGTAAAATACATAACCCAGGTATTTTACAGATAGCTGAGCTGTGTGTTCCTAACGAGTACGTAGGAAGACGGCGGCGGCCGCCGCTCTTGTTGGTGCGGCAAGTGCGCACCAACTTGCTACAGCACGCGCCTTTGACGCGCGCGCTGCGTTCACTTAACGTGGTCTCACAACATACTGATTTGTTCAGCTGTACTCTGAACGAATTCACAAAGGCCGCTTATTGTAAAATATCTTTAAGTTGTGCATAATATACCTATTAATGTTTGTCTAGTTTCTTAGTTTGTAACTGCACTATTGTATTAGGTAATACACCTGTGATGATAGTTGTAAGTGGTAAAAATAAATAAATAAAGTTCCTTAAAATTAAACTACTCGAAAATCTAAACATACTAAGATTTAGTGGCATATAATAGCTTTAGCATTAAAAAAATTAACTCATTATTTTTTTATTCTTGCTCGTTCTTTAAAATGGCGTTTTAGTTTTTACGACATATGTTGCTCAAAGGGTCGTTATCGGCTATTTAGTGCTTAGTTACTAAAAAAGGTTGCCCTGTGGCCATGTGTATTTTTCTTTCTAAATTTATCCTACTCGCAATATATTTCGTTTCCTTATTTCATTATCAGGTCCTTTGCACAGTACGTGATTTGGATTTGAATACATTTTCTAATACTTACGATGTGATATTAAATGCTAGTAATATATATTATGTTTTATGAATAAAAAAGTCGAACGCTATCATTTGTTTTTGCATAAAGGATTTTTTTTATAATTTGTCCAAACTGTCCATTTGCCGAAACCAAACAGGTCAGCAATGATTATATAATGGTTACTGTGAGTTTTTCTTAAAAAAATAATGGAATACATTATAAACTGCCAGCTCATGAGGTACCTTGAGGATCACCAGCTGATCAGTGACCGTCAGTACGGTTTTCGTCGGGGTCGATCAGCAGGTGATCTTATAGTTTACTTAACTCATAGATGGGCGGAGGCAGTAGAGTCCAAGGGGGAGGCATTGGCTGTTAGTTTGGACATAGTGAAGGCCTTCGATCGGGTCTGGCACAAGGCGCTTCTTTCGAAGCTTCCTTCCTATGGGCTTCCTGAGAAATTGTGCAAATGGATCACCAGTTTCCTTGCTGATCGGAGCATCAAGGTCGTAGTAGGCGGTGCATGCTCTGATTTCAAGCCTATCAACGCTGGTGTTCCACAAAGCTGCGTGCTATCACCAACGCTGTCTCTTCTGCATATCAATGATATGTTGCTAACTGGTAGCATTCATTGCTATGCAGACGACAGCACTGGGGATGCCTTATATAGCGGCCGTGCTAATATTTCTCGGGAAAACGTCGCCGAGTACCGGGACAAACTTGTGTCTGAAGTCGAGTCTTTGCTTAACAAAGTCTCGGATTGGGGCCGACTAAATCTAGTCCAGTTCAATCCCCAGAAGACACAAGTTTGCGCGTTTACCGCTAAAAAGAACCCCTTTGTCGTATCTCCTCAGTTTCAATGCACTACCCTTGCTGCCTCAGCCAGTATCGGAATCCTTGGCGTCGACATATCGAATAGCGTGCAGTTTCGTGGTCACTTGGAAGGGAAGGCCAAATTGGCCTCTAAAAAGCTTGGCGTGCTCAGCAGAGCGAGACAGTATTTCATGCCGGCACATCGCTTGCAACTTTACAAAGCGCAAGTTCGACCCCACATGGAATACTGTTCTCATCTCTCTCTCTCTCTCTCTCTCTCTCTCTGTTCTCTTTTTTTTGTTTAATAATAACTATATAGCTTTTTGTGTCGTACAAAACAAAACTGTGTTGTGTTGGTGTATTTCTAAATACTTTTTGTAGGAATAAGCACGTGTTTGTTGGTTAGAACCACGCGGACCGCGTGGTTATTTTAGCTAAGTATCTTTGTGTTATGTTTTATTTCTAATTTACTACTAATGGATAATTACTTGTAAGTACTTTTATTATATATAGCTTGTAGTTTAGTTTAGTAGTACAACATTGAACATTATTCTATTACATTATTCTATTGCAGCTGTCATCTGTCATAGAGTTTGGCGTTGAAATTTTGCGTTCCTTTTCTGTTTTTATGTGTGATAGTGATTTGACTTCTTGTATATAATCTTAGACGATACAGTTAATAAAATAATAATGGCGGATGATGAGGAGTTGTTTACTCCTCGCAAATCTTTGGCCAGGACTCCGCCGAGCCCGCTTGGTCGGCCGGTCGCGTTGCCCCCCCCCCCCACCACCAGTAGCACCTGAAAAGCGTCCTCTGACGTCACCAGAAGAGATACAGTCATCTTCCCAGCGACCAAGGGTGGACAAGCGTACTGAGCCTCGCCAGAGTGTGGCCCCGGTGACAGGACTGCCGTCCAGGGATGTGGAGGAACCTGCTGCAGGGACCGTAGGTGAGGACTGCCAAAGGGAGAGCTCCCGGGGAATAAGAGGGATATTCAAAGCTTCGACCGCATCTAAGCTGGAGGTGATCGATCATGTTCGTGATGCAGTCAAGGGTATCATGGGTATCATCACCGGACCAGGGTCGAAACTCAACAAGGCTGAGGTCAACAGGGTGGCTACATATGGGCATGATCTCATTGCAATGGTTGCGACAATGGAGGTCCATATATCTGAACTGGAGTTGGCAGCACTTAGAGCAGAACAGGGGAAGATTGCTGCGGAAGGAAGACTGGCGCAGGTTGAGGCCAGTGCAGTTCCTTGCCACGCGATGGACCCGGCACCGCAACGTTCCTACTCGGCGGCGCTGAGGCTGCCGAAGGGGGCCGACCAAATGTTGATGCCAGCAAATAAAGGCCCAGTTGTCGCCTTCTACCCGGCTGAGACGGAAGGCCCATTGAAGACTGCAGAAGATACGAAGATGGAGCTCAAGAAGGCAGTTAACCCCAAGACCAGCGGGCTTCAGATTGACAAGCTGAGGAAGGTGGGAAATGCGGGTGTCGTGGTCCAAACCACGTCCCACGAAGCAGCAGAGAAACTGAAGACTGCTGCCCCTCCAACATTGAGGGTGACGGAGCCCAGACAACGTTTACCACTGGTGGCTCTTAGGGGTTTTGAGGAGGACCCCAAGAATGAGGATGTAATCAGCGGCCTCCACGAGCAGAACCTTGCTGCTTGTGGATGGACCGAAGCAAAAGTGAAGGAAAACTGGAGGATTGCTTTCAAAAAATCCTGGAGAGGTAGCAGAAGGACAACCGTGATCCTTCAATGTTTGCTGCCTTGAGAGATATCTTGATCGGATACAATCGGTTATACGTCGGCTGGGACGTGGTTGAGCCGTGTGATAACGTGGACGTCACGTGCTGCCAGAGGTGTCAACAGTATGGGCATCCTGCGAAGTACTGCCGATCGAAGGAGGTCGTATGTGGGAAATGTGGAGAGCCGGGACATGAACGTGGTGTCTGCAAGTCCATTGAGGAGAAGTGCGCTACGTGCAAGCGATTTGGTAGAACTGACTCTGGCTCGCACGTGACCATGGCGAGGAACTGCCCAGCAAGGCTGTATGCAGAGCAACGTGGGTACGCAAATGGCTAGTTAGTCTGCGTCAACACAGGCCGCCGTGACAGAAATTCGGTCTGGAGGATATTATTATTTTAATACTTTAATATATGTAACATTAAATTATGCAGTATTTATTACCATAAAAAATTCAAACTAGAACTTAAATTATCCTAGAGCCCCACTCCCGATGCGTAAAGTTGGTTGCGTTGCCTAAAAAAATAGCTATACCTTAGCCTGTGAACTAGAAAAGAACAAACGACGATAAGTCCGGATATAGTTCTTTAGGTACATCACCGCACGTTGATCCCACGGACTGAGAGTCTTTACAACAAAAGTACAAATATATAGTCATATCACATAGACTCATACTTGCAAAACTTACTTAGTATAACCGCCTCTGATGCCACCCCAGCTCTAAACGAGGTACCTACTACTGAGAAAAGATTATGCCAGAGTCTATACACGTAACATCTCACACTACCTACGTTGTACGTGATATGGATTTGAATACATTTTCTAATACCTACGATGTAATATTAAATGCTACTAATATATATTATGTTTTATGAATAAAAAAGTCGAACGCTTTCATTTGTTTTTGCATAAAGGATTTTTTTTTAAATATTTTGTCCTAACTGTCCGTTTGCCGAAACCAAACAGGTCAGCGGTGATTATGTAATGGTTACTGTGAGTTTATCTTAAAATAATAATAATATAATTATAATACTTGCCTAAGTGAATCTAATCAAAAGTGAGGAAAAAATCAATTATTGCTTACAATACGCAAACAACAATTGATTTGATTAAAAAATAATTATTTGATGTTACTGTTACCTTTACAACTCATGAAAAATTAACTGCAGGACATAGGCCTCCCCTATATTGCCCCAGAGTAAGGATATACGCCATAGATTCCATTCTTAGTAGGCGAGGTATCAACCACAGTATGTAATTTTTTAGCTGTTATTAGAAAGAATCCACACCAATACTGTTTGCTTAAACTGCGTCTAAATATGCGGTGGTAATAATACGTTTAAATATACGTGGTACACATACGATTATAAGTGGAATAGTACTTGTATCTGCCCAAAAGTATGAAATTTTATGTTTATTTTTTGTCGTCAAATGAGAAATACATTTTTTTTAATACATAACCATTTTCTTAAATCGAATACACGAAACTGTACGAGACAAAGTATATAGCCATTTGGAGCTTAGGTATTTCAAATGGCATCACTGTGCTGGCGTTTACTTCGTTTTGTGCTATTTGGCGCGGTAAAAGTACCGCTACAAAAAGATTAAAATGTAAAATATCGGAATGTAATAAATACATGAAAAAGAAAATCTTTAAAAGAAAATCCCGCAGTTAGCGTTTGCATTCTCATTCAAAAAAAACATGTATGCAGTTCACACGCGATAAAAGTGAAACCTTGAAATAAAATGAAATCCATATCTGAGGTGTCTGTTTGTAAAGTAACAGCTTTGTCCTGAATGTGTGTGAAAGTATATACGATACTTATAACAAAAACACATATTTTTAAAAATTTTGTCTGACTGTCTGTCTGTTTGTTCCAGCTAATCTCCGAAATGGCTGGACCGATTTATACGGGACTTTCACTGGCAGGTAGCTGATGTTATAAGGAGTAGGTACGTATAACTTGCCTAAGTTATTACTTATATATACTTTTATTTTAGCAAAATAATTAGGCTTCCGCGCAAAAAAATTAAAACCCATGAAATCCATCCAATCGTAATAAATTAAACGTAGGCGTAGTCGCGGGGAAAAGCTATTATAAAATGAAATACTTTATGGCAAATAATTCATTTAATAAAATAATTTTC
Organism: Parnassius mnemosyne; assembly: GCA_963668995.1. Lineage (NCBI taxonomy): Eukaryota > Metazoa > Arthropoda > Insecta > Lepidoptera > Papilionidae > Parnassius > Parnassius mnemosyne. Next base: position 24,247,974 of record CAVLGL010000092.1, read on the forward strand.
AACTACAACTGCGGCATGAAATATAAGATAAAAGTTTTATTTTATAGCAAATAAATGTTACAATACTTATGTTTAGACAAAATTTAAGTGTAATAAATGAAAAGAATATTTTCTTTCGAATAAAATTGCGTTTAGAGTAAAATCGCCATAGCGACATCTACTCCATTTTATAGGTAAACTATATACCTCCATTCTATAGGTCACTTCGAGAGTCGAATAAAAATTGATTAACTCTCAAAGTGATACATAAGATAGGCGCTAGATGGCATAAACACGAACAATTTAATATTATTCAGCATGTTATGGAATCGTTGATTATTATGAATTAATTGGATATGATAATTTTATTCAATATGGTTAACTTTATTTGTTTAATAAATTTGTTAATTTCTTTAACGATTTATTTTAACAGTTTAAATGTTTTTAACCACCTTTAAAGTAGCGCACAAAGAAGAGACCAAAATAATAGAATACAGTATAAAAAAAAATACTAGCAATACTATTAACGTTACTGAAATTCCCTTTAACCACTATTGGCTTAAAAATAATAGAATGGCGGATTAGAATTCACAGTCTTTTGAGTTCGCAGTCCACACCCTGTTATTAGGCTACTGTCGCTTACTACACTGTATTCTATCTCATTCTCACGCAGGCTAAACCCTACGGATGTATACGTTTGTCTCTTTTTAGTGTCACTTTTTTGTTTCATCCAGTTTCAAATCACAACGACGCCAAAGAAGTTTTCACTTCAATAAATAAAACAGAACAAAAATATTTACGAATATTCTTTTGTATTATATTTTATATTTGTTTTGAATTTTTGTTACATATATAAAGAGAATGTAAAACAATTAATTGAGTGTGTTTAACATATCAGTAATCATCATCATCATCATTACAGCCTTTCATAAGTCTACTGCTGAACATAAGCCAAGGAATGCTACAAAGCACGGCCCTCAGCCATCTGCATCCATCGACTTCCTGCATGTCTTACCAGGTCACTCTATCTAGTGGGGGGTCACCCCACACTTCGTCTGCCAGTACGAGACTTCCACTGGAGTACCTTTTATCCCCATCGGTTATCGGTTATTCGAGCTATATGGCTTACTAATCAGTAAAACCCAATAGAATTTTAATTATAATTTAACAAAGTCACGTCAAGACGTTGAAACGGCTTTTGGGTATTTTGCTGACATTCCAATCTTGATTCAGTTACTTAATTCTTTCCTTACAGTTGCAGACTCAGTACTTAAACAAAATATAAATTAAAAGATTAGAGGTCTCACTAGTGTCGAGACAGCTTGATTAGTTTATTTCAGTTATTTCCATAGCATAATGTCTTATGGGATTTTGCTATGGGGAAATGCGGCTGATTCAGAAACTATTTTTGTTTTACAGAAGAAGGCCATTAGAGCTATTTACAACCTTAAATCGAGAGAGTCTCTTAGAGATAAATTTAAAAAAAATATATATTAACTTTGGCCTCTCAGTATATTTACGAAAATTTAATGTATGTTCACAAAAAAAAAGGTGGTTTTAGTAAAAAAAGTGATGTACATTCTGTAAACACTAGGGACAAACACAAGCTAGGGATACCAGTATCTCGACTTCACAGAGTCAGTAATTCATTCTTGGGGCAATGTATACACTATTACAACAAGGTCCCGGAAAGTGTACAGGCTCTCTCTATTAGCAAGTATCAATGTTTTGTTAAGTTGAAACTGTATAAAAAGCGTTATTACAGTATAAATGAATACATGGATGATAATAACCCTTGGGAATGAGGTGATCGCTTCCAAGCTGTTTCTAAAATAAATTTTGTACTTATATAGTTTGTACAACCATTATTGTAAAAATTGCTTTAAAAAAAAAAGTCCCGCTGGGTTTCTTGCTGGTTCTTCCCAGGACAGAGGATTTTTTTTCGAACCAGTGGTAAAGTAAAAAATGACTTTCAATAAGAATTACACATGTGATCTATATTGAATAAAAAATTATTCTATTCTATTCTATTCTATTCTAAATGTATGTACAAAAAATAACATTTCATAGACTGTTATCAGAATATATTGTAAATGGTGAAAACTATTGTTATTAAGAAAACCGAAAATCTATGGGGAATTTCTGTTAAAAGTATAGCGTCTTCCTAAACTATCCTTTAGTTACAACACTACTACTGCCGTGCCAATCCAAAAGACTGTAAGTCGACTTACAGTGTTTTTGCTCAACAACGCCCAATCAGTTTCTGTAGGTCTGTTTAGTACCCCTGACCAATATTTTTGTCATTTAAACGTATATTTTGCAGGATAGGGCAAGCTAAAAAACACTGTATAACGTAAGGTTTAACCATGCTGAAAAACGGTAACAAAGCTTACAGTATTTTGCCGTAACAAACTACGCGCACTGCTGGAGATACAGTGTTTTAAACTGACGCGTATACTCGCACGTTGATATTATCCCGCCAGCGTAATATGATCTATAAACATGAATGCTATCTCGCTCTTTCGCATCGTTATAGAGGCCCCCCGCCTTTTCGGCAAGTTTGAAGACGGTTCAATTTACGTGTGACGCGCAGTGATATTACCGGTGATTATGTTATTTATTGTGTACCTACCCTGTGATCGCCTGTCGTATTTTATTTAATTACCGTGATTTTGTATTAATTTAACGATGAATACGAGTCTAAGTAAAATGCTAATTAGACTGTCAAAACAAAATATTAAACATTATAATAACACAGACTCAGTTACTGTTGTGTCTAATGTGATAAGTGACTGTCTATAAAAAGAAAATAGAAACCGCAATAATCACAATGAGTATGAAAATTACCTTCAAGATGATTTAGAATCAAGAAACTTTATAAGTCCTATCATTCCATTAAGTGAGTCTCAACTTAATGAATACATTTCAGAAGAATTAGGAGAAAGAGTTTACGCCCAACTGGTACCTGCATTAATTTGTGATAAGAATTTAGACGTCTCAAATATTTCCACAGAAGATTTTCACCAATCCACAAGTTCGCATATTCATGTTAATAGCATTCAATCTAATTTATATTGTGATCTTACGTCTAAAACAAAAATCCAGTCAATAAAGAACCAAGAACACATTGCTACTGGATCGATAAATAATTTAGATGAAGATGATTTCGATACTTTGAATCTTTTGACTGTGACACAAAACATAATATCTACTGAATTATCAACTGAAATGCAACCAGCACCTTGATTAGCACATTCTTCACCACCTTCAGTTTCGCCAAAGCCGTCTACTTCCTTAGCTCATCTAATTCCTAATGCACACATTAAAACAGAACGGCTGATAAGGAAAAAAAACGTAGCTTCCTTGAAGAATCCACCGCCATTGATAAACTTGCCGTCGAAGATAACTGTCAAACACCAAAGAAACCTAAGCGCAATAGAGACCCAGCAGCTATATTAGAGACACAAAGATTAAAACATCCATTGTTGACACCTTGTTCATGTAAAAAACAGTGCATTCAAAAGATTTCCGAGACTGAAAGGCAGTCTATTTGGACACAATTTTGTAACTTGGACCGGCAACGGCGCCGCGACTTTATATCAAGAAGTGTTGGTAAGCTATCTACCGCATGCACTAAAACAAAAGGTGATTCTCGAAGGCATAACACACTAAAATGGTCCCTAAATGATGTCAATGTATGCAAGTTTTTTTTTCTTAGGACCTTGGGATATACAAACGATGAAGCTGTGCAATCAGTCTTGAAAAATAACTATCTAGAGAGTTATAAAAATCCGAAGATAAGCGCTACACCCGATCTTCGAGGACGTCGATATGCACCATCTAACAAGTTTCCACCGGAGTATGAAAAACGATTAGAAGAATTTATTATGAAATACAACCCTGTTCCATCACATTACAACATTAACCATGCGCCGAACCGAAAGTATTTGCCTATAGGTATAAACTTTTCCACTATATACAAGGATTTTAAACTGTATTGCCAAGAAAATAATACGACGATTTGTGGTTGGACTCATTTTCATACTATGATAAAAAAATTGAATCTCTCAACAGCAGAATTACCTCAAGATATATGCACTAAATGTAAAAATCATAAAATAGCTCATGAGATACTACCACTTCCTTGTAACTGTGAAGAGTGTAAAATGATAGGCCAGCACTTAGAAAATAAACGCAATTCACGAAGAGATTTAAGTTTAGTAGAATATCGAAGTTATAATTCGGAAGGAAAAGAAGATGTGTTCACCGTCGACATGCAAAAAGCTATATGCATGCCACTTCTTAGAACAAAAGATTATTATTTTTCAGGAAAACTTGTTCTATTTAACGAGTCATTTGTGCCGCCTGGTAAAAATAAAAATGCTGTATGCATCCTGTGGCATGAAGGCGAAAGCGGCAGGAAAGCTTACAACATAGCAACCACATATATTCATTTCATAAGAAAATATTGCAGGGACCGACACCATTTAAACTTCTTTTTGGACAATTGCAATGCTCAAAATAAAAACAAAATTCTTTTTTCTGCATTAGTCAGAGTTGTAAACGATAGAAACTGATATTCAAACATTAAAATTAGAATCTTTTGAACCGGGCCATACATTTATGGCTGCGGATGCAGTTCACGCTGCTATAAAAAAAAATTAAAAACATCATGTGATGTTTATGACATTGAAGACTTCGTTACAAATATCAAGGAGTCAAGAAAAAACCTTGATTTCGACGTGCTCCAGCACAAAGATATGGTACTTTTTACGAATGACTGTAAAACTACACTTCCAAAAGACTGGAACATCCAAAATTTAAAAATTATTGAGTTTCGAAGAGGTAAACTCTCCATGTTTGGCAAAAATTATTACAATGGGGAATTTAAAGAAATATATTTTAAAGAAAAAGTTTGAAAGAGATTTAAGAAAGAAAATGGGTGAAGAGCTAGATCTTATAAATATGATAGAAAGAGAAAAAAAGCCAAGAGGTGTGAATGAAGTTAAAAAAAAGGAATTACTAACACTTGCAAAATCTATGCCTGTATCGCGGCGAACTTTTTATGAAGCCCTTGAGGAGTCAGATGCGCCTGATCTCGATATACATATTGATTCTGATTTGTAACTCAGTCATATCACAAATCAGAATCAATACTTGTTTTTTTTTTCATTAAATGATGGATCTCATAGAAGACTAAATATGGTTGTGTTTATATTGTGTAAGTTCTTAAAAAATATTAGAAGAATATGTTGTTTCGCAAAATTTTTCTATTATGTTAATTTTATAAAAAAAATATTGTTATGTTTCGTCAAATGTTACTAATTAATAAGTATAATTATGTTCGTAAAAATAGAAGACTGTGTTATATTTCGCTAGATGTTTTTGACTATTAATGTTTTATTTTATAAAAATATTAGAAGACATTGTAATTAATGATTCGTCATTAAAGTTTATGTTATATAACTGTATTTGATTTTATTTACAAAGTTTGACAAATAGCTGCCTAATAAAGTATCTACCTACATTAAAACATTTTGTTGGTATTCTTAAAACACTGTATCATTGGATACATTGTTATGGCATAATTATTTACCTACTTTTAAACAAGACAAAACACTGTAATTAGTTTTACAGTTTTTTGCATTGTTATAGTTGTACTTAAACTTGGCAACACTGTCTTGTCAATACAAGTTAATGACAATATATTTTTATCTTACAAAATTTATGAAAAAAACACTACTTGGCTATGTAGTTAGAGATATATACCTACTATTGAATGCATAAAATAATACAATAATGAACAGTCATCAATAAAAAAGCAATTAAGTATCAAAAACATATATCGTCTAAAATCTCACATGTGGTTTTCAAAAGTTACAGTGTATTGGATTGGCAGGACAGACTATTGCTGTATTGAAACTGGTATGTTGCCTGTTTGAATATATATATATATATATATATATATATATATATATATCTTCTACACAAATAAATAAAATTGAAGTGTCTGTTTGTAATGTTAAAATTACAGCTTTTTACTAAATACATACGAAAGTATATACGGTACTAATAACAAAAATAAATTTTTAAAGTTTTTGTCTGTCTTTCTGTCTGTTTGTCAGTCTGTCTGTCTATCTGTCTGTCTGTTTGTTCCGGCTAATCTCCGAAACGGCTGGACTGAATGTGACGGGATTTTCACTAACAGATAGCTGATATCACAAGGAGTAACTTAGGCTAATTTTATTTTAGAAAAAGAATCATGGTTTCTCGCAAAAAAAATTAAAACCCCAAATAACACGTGGGCGAAGTCGCGGGGAACAGCTAGTTATTATATAATTTTAATAAAATGTTAAGTTTTTTTTAATGTAAGTAAATTATTCCATAAAAAAGCAAATCGGTTCTTTAAGGCACTTGACTGTGATCACAATGAGATATTAATTAGGAAGCTGTAGCATTATGGAGTAAAGGACAAAATGACAGGATAGAAATTTTAATTCCGCCCTTTTTAATTGTGTTTTATACCGTAAAGAGTACATTAATAAATAAATTAAATGTAGTGCTTAAATTGACTATCTCATATTTTATGTAATAGAACTCAAATTTTGATATCAATGGCAGTGGTTCTTCCGTGTCAATAGTATCAATGAGTGTGTCTCAGGGCTCAATTTCTGGTCTCAATTTCCTGGGATTGTGGATTCGAATCCGCTATTTGACTACTCTGTCTACGACTGTCATAAACCATTCCTAATTCAAGTATTTTCGGCTTACCATTAGTGGTTAAAGAGTATATTTGTAATGTTACTAACGTTGCTAAAATATTATTTTTATGCAGTATACCTATTATCTCGGTTTACTCTTTGTGCAATGCTTCAAAGATAGTTAATGCCAATTTTAACAGTTATAATAAATAATATAAAAATTAACAAATATATTAAATAAATAAAATTAACTATAGTGAATAAAACTACCATATTTGACCAATCCATTTATAACAATCCAACATTTCATTAGTTCAGACGATCAAGCGTTTATTTTACTTACCACCTTGAGAGTCAATAAATTTTTGTAGTATGTGTGTAGATGGTGCTATAAGAAAACAATTTTACTCGAAAGTAAATATTCTTTTGATTTATAACACTCAAATTCTAAAAATAATGATTGTAACATTTATTTGCTATAAAATTAAACGTTTATCTTATATTTTATGCCGCACTTGTGTTGTTTTAAATAAATCATTTGCTATGAAATATTTCTATTTCTTTTTTATAGGATATGGTGACAAACGAGCTCACAGTCTACCTTATGGTAAGTAGTTGCTGTGACCCATAGACATCGACATCTATCGTTGTCACTTAGCGTTGTCACCCGTGAGGACTAAGATGGAATGCCTCTTTTCCGGTAAAAAGGGTCTCATGTTCTTTCTCTACACTAACCATACGAAACACAGCAGTTTTAAGCTGCCATTTTACGCTTGTATTTTGTGAGTCCCCCATCGAGCCGACCCATTCCTACTACAACTATACTACTAATATAGCTGCAGCTTGTCTCTAACACGTATAAATTTTATTAAAGTATTTATGTATTATTAATTATATTAATATAATTTTATTTAATTATATACAATATTAATAACTATAATAGTAATAAAAATACTAAAACTAGAAACTTAATTATCATATAGTCCTACTCCCCTCGGTATCGTGCCAAGAACGCTGGCTGCGTTTCCTTTATATATATATATATATATATATATATATATATATATATATATATATATATATATATATATATATATACAGCTAAGCGTATGTGGATGTATGTACATATAGTCTAGCTCGAGCGTACATGTGTTTGTGTACCGACATGTTAGTTCAATTATACACATCTATAAAATATATAGCTACAGTAAGGCTCTTGCACGTATAAATTTCATTTAATTTATTAAATGCTATTTACTACCGTTACTAAAAATGTTGCAGCAGTTGTTTCAGATTATGTGATTAAGGAGAAAATTAAAAAAATAACAAAAGGGTGTTTCAGCTAAGCTGCAATTTATTATGGATGCAGCACATATTGTTCTACTTGACCGGCGTAAAAGAACTTACAAATAGCAAAATGATTTTCTTGTACAACCATTTTAATGGTATCGAGACATTCCATCCTAAGACTTCTGAGTTCAGGCTTACTTCACTTCAGACTTCTTCTATATCTAGCAAACATTATGTGAACAGTATGCTGTTTCAAAATGTCAAAAATCTATCCAGGGGTAATATTTATCGAAAAAGAACCCCATACAACAAATGCATATCAATAAACTATTACTACTTAAACTTGTATTCATAGCAGGTTTCAACAACGACCATAAAATCTAAACGATAACAGCAATACCACAGTTTTTGCAAATGTTTTGCAAGAAATCGCCCAAGTAACGGATGCTGAAATTCGAAGCTCGTCTAGTAATGCATTTTAGAATAAAAACGTTAAATAATTGCACAATTCTGTAGTGTTTTTTATCGTAAGTGAGAGTATGAGAAATTCTATAACGAGACATTTTTGTTCAATGCTTTTACATTTTGATTCTTAATTGAAGTTAGGGGAAGGTTACTATCTGGCACAACATTTACTTATCATCAGATATAACTGTGTGATCGTTTTTCTTTCTTACTTTATTCGAAAATGTAGCAAAACGGACTCTATATACCATTATTTCTATTATGATGTACCGCTTTTCCAAATTTTTATCACTCTCTAATAAATCCCTTTTTAAATTCCTTTATGCCTGATTAAGCAATGAACGACATCATGCGCTAGATATCACAGTTTTACTGTCATGTTTCTTAACAGCCCATTTAAAGTTTACTGCTGATCAAAAACCTACTCCATAAATTTCCCCATAGGGGATTATGCTACGCTTTTTAGGTGGTTTGGTAACAATAAATTTTTATTATTTTGTCTGCAAATAAAAAAAATACAATATTTTTCAGTTTTTATTTCAATGCTAACTCAAAAAGCCCGAAAAATACATAAGTACTCAGATTTCAACGTAACCATACACACCTATGGGGCAAAAGAGACTTATGGAATACCCTAAAATTTTTGATCGGTAAACGAAAACATGGATGGGCACTAGATGATTCTAGGTAGGGCACGGCTCACCTGGCACTCTCCCTATATAACCAAATTAATCAATCCCTTAATTATTGATTCGTTTTGGATTATATATTTATTACAAGTAATTTTTGCTGCCGAAACGTTCCGTTTTATAATATTTTAATCTTACCTTTTTTCCTATAAAAACAAATAAAAAAAATTATTCATGAATCGAATTTCGAACAATATAATTTCCGTACCTGTCTCCAAAAGTATAGGTCAGCACTGCACATTTTAGGATTAGAGACGAGAGATCACTGAGTGCAAGATGTGGATGTGCAGTTATATTGATTTTAGTTTTCCAACTGGTTTACCTTATGTTGCCAATGAAGTGAAAATAATTACGCGGACGACGAGAAGAGTTTATTACGATTCAAAGTTTATACAAACTAAAATATATAAATATCTCACAAAGATATACTTAATATAAATTTTTAATTCAAATTTCTATTTTATTAATATTTATTTTTATCAATTTCTATTATCTATACATATAATAAATCTGTAGAAAAGTCGTGTCTGTAATTCTAATAGTTTTTTGAGAAAACAAGTCCAGGGGACAAAACAAAGGGCACTGAAGCCAAATTAGTGGTTTTTGAATTTTGTCGGTCTATCTGTCTGTATGTCTCTGTGTGTCTGTCTGTGTATTCACGATTCACACAAAAACTACTCGACCTAATTAATGGATATAGCGTGCCACAGAGCACTGTACTTGGGCCGCTTTTATTTTTAATTGTATAATAATGACATCTGTTTTGTAACGAATAATTGATTGACTTTATTTTTAGATGATATTGACATGAAACATTATTTCATCAACTAACTTGATAAACATCTGACATTGGTTAATTTATACATGACAGTAATAATTATTTGAAAATAATAATTGAATAGTTAGAACATAATAATTTACACATAAGTATAAGCAAAACCAAGTTAATTCAATTTTTAATAGAAAAAAAAAATCTAAATATTTTTATACGATGGCGAACAAATAAAAAAAGTACAAAAAATATCCTTACTCGGTATATATATGGATACATTTTGTAACCGGAAAACTCACATAGAAAATGTTTGTAATAAACTTAACCACTTTTTTTACATATCGGTGGTCTAGAAGACAGACGTGCTAAGTGCAAAATTTTGAATTTTTAACATTTAAATGATAAATTAACTAAATGAGCATGCTCTACCGTTTGCTCTTGTTAAAATATCATAGTTCCATAAGTATATTTACGATTTTTAACATTCAATAATATTCGGTTCTCAATTGTATTAAGTGATAATTGTTTTATAGAGTACGATAAACAAACAGTTTAAGTGATATTGTTATAGCTCAGTTAGGAAAAAGCACTAAGAGGATTAGTGATTTAAGATCATTACAGCGCTAAAAATAAAATGTAGACAATGGATGTAAATGATTTAATAACAATCGTACTACGAGTACATTAACAGTAGTTGTAAAAGGTTTTTAATTGAATTTTTAAACCACTAACATTTATTTTAAAGTATAATAATATTAGTTTTCCTTCACAAGCTATCGCCACTACCTCCTTGATGCCTGTGCCTCCATCTACTTTAACCGCCAACGCTCCCATAGAAGTCGCTGACGTCGCCAGTGATTTACAAGTCACTACTTCCACTGCCTTGATACTTATGTCCCTACCTTTGATAACTGCCGATGCCCCTACAGAATTGGCCGACGATCTCACTGCCACGGTGTCTGTGTCTCCGTGTATCATTACTACCGATACTGCTATAGAAGTTGTCAACGCCGCCGGTGATCTACAAGTCGCTACCTTCACTATCTTGGCACCTGTGTCCCTGCCTTTGATAACCACCGATGCTACTATAGAACTCGGTAACGAAGTCACTCCCACGGTGCCTGTGTCCCCGTATACCATAACTACCGATGCCCCCATAGAAGTCGCCGGCGTTGCTTCCTCGACTGCCACGAAACCTGTGTCGCTACCTGTGTTAGCCGATGAGGCAGATGTTACTGCTTGAGTTGCTTTAAGGCATAAATCACGAGTACGTCACCGACCAACATAGTTGATGATCCGCAAGTTAACACTTCAGCTTCTTCTCGGTAAAGAAATAAAAAATCCAACAAAGTCTTGGAATATAGCGAAAAACATGCGTCAAAGTGACAAACCCTACAAGAGTGGAAAAATTGTTGACGTGAAAGATTGTGTTCCTACAGATTGCAGCAAAGATACAAGTGCAATCAAAATTTTTCTAAAATATTAGAGAAGGCCTCTGTCGCAATTTTTCGGAGCTCGAAGAAAATAAACACCAATAAGTTTACCTTTCAACGCTTATAAGACACGCAAATATTCAACGATTCAACGAAAGACATTATTTTCTACGTGGTAGAGCCATGCTGCAGTT